>VDFB02191253.1:0-14193 GCA_007258455.2 Sequoia sempervirens
GTAGCTCAAGATGAATAAGCTTCATAAAGGCTTAGTGGAATTGGAGAGGGTGTATGATGGAAATGATCAGTCCCTCATAAGGTAAACACCAGTCAAAAGGGAAGATATTGAAGAAATTAACTTGGGGACTGAGATAGCATAGAAAGGTATACATTGGAAAGAAGATCAGCCCTACAATTAGAAGAATGCTGATAGAGTTGATGAGAAAGTACAAGCATGTTTTTGCTTGGTCTTATGAAGAACTGAAAGCATACAGGGAAGATTTATTTTAGCAGGAAATACCATTGAAGCTAGATGCCAAGCCTTTCAGACAAAAGAAAAGACCCATAAATCCAACGCTGGAACCTACAATGCAAGAGGAATTGATAAAGCTCGGGGATGGAGGAATTATCAAACCAATCAGACATTCAATGTGGGTTTGAAATCTAGTTTCTATGAGAAAGAAGAATGGTGATATTAGATTATGTGTGGACTTCAGGAATTTAAATATGGCATCTCTCAAAGATAATTATCCTTTACCCAATATGGAGGCTATATTACATAAGGTGATAGGGTATGAGCTGCTGTCTATGATGGATGGGTTATCTGGATACAATCAGGTTAAAGTCAAGGAATCTGAGCAATACAAGATAGCATTCACAACTCCTTGGGGAACATATGTATACATAAGAATGCCATTTGGTCTCACTAATGTTGGAGCCACTTTTCAACAGGCTATGGATGTAGCATTTGTTGATTTGATTAATGCTATCATGGTGGTGTACCAGGATGACCTAATTGCTTATTCAAAAAGGGTTGAAGATCATGTCCAACATCTGAAAAATATATTTATTAAAGCTCTTGAATATGGTATTAGTTTAAATCCAAAGAAATATCATTTTGCAGTAACAAAAGGTAAGCTTTTGGGGCACATTGTTTCAAAAGTGGGAATTAGAATAGATCCTAAGAGAGTTGAAGCTATTGATAAGATTCATGTTTCCAAAACTGTCGAGAGCAATCAAATTCTTTGGACAAATTAATTTTGATGAAGATTTGTTTCTAATTTTCTTTGAATCATCAAGCCCATATCTAAAAATGTTGAAGAAAGGACAAAAATGGACTAGACTCTTGAAGCTTTAGATGTTTTCATGTCTATCAAAAAGGCTATCAAAGAGGCTCCTGTTCTTAAATCTCCATATTTTACAAAGCCCTTTCAGATTTTTTCATTTGCTTCAATGCATACTATTGCTGCTGTTATGTTACAAAAAAATGATGAAGGTTATGAACAGCCTGTGTCTTTCTTTAGTAAATCATTACAGGGGTTTGAATTGAAATATGACATAATGGAAAAACAGGCATTTGCATTAGTGAAGGCTATGAAAGCATTCAGACCATATCTTGTTGGAGCAAAGGTAATTGCTTATGTCCCTCATGCAGCTGTCAAAGACATTTTAACACAATCTGAAGTTACAGGGAAAAGATGCAGATGGATCAACAAGGTTCAAGAATTTGACATGGAGATACAGATCACTAAGCTAGTAAGAGGTCAAGGCTTGGCTAAGCTAATGGCAGAATCAAATATTGAAGCAAGTCAAGTATGTAATGTAGAGGAAGGGGCTACAGTTGCCAGCATTGAGCACACTCCTTGGTATACTGATATTATGCATTATCTTAAATACATCAAGTGTCCAGATGGATTGAGTGACAACCAAAAGAGAATTTTGAAGTTGCGAACATCAAAGTATGTCTTCATGGATGGAGATATGTTTTGGAAGAATAGGGATGGTGTATTGTTATTATGTCTAGATGAGTCCTGAGGCAAGCATGTTTTAAAGTGAAATGCATGAAGGAGTTTGTGGAGGACATTCAGCAAAGGAACAACTACACACAAAATTCTTAGGGTGGAGACATTATTGGCCAAAGGATTTTTTAATGATTCCTTTACACATGTGAGAAAATGTGAAGCTTGCAAAAATTTTCTAGAAGATTGAAGTATCGAGGCTTTGCCTTCAACCTTTGTGGTGATGCCTTTTCATCAATAGGGAATTGATTTCATTGGAGATACAAAGAGGAAGTCAAGTGGAGGACATAGATGGATACTAGTTGCCTTTGATTATTTTACAAAATGGGTGGAAGCCAATCCCAACCGCTTGAGGCTACAAATGAAGTTGTAACAAATTTCTGATGGAAAACTATTTATCCACCTTGATTTGAGTACGCCAATAGGGTTGATCCACAGACAATGGGATGTGTTTCAGGTCTGATGAATTCAAGAGTTTCTGTGATAAGTATGGCATTATTATTTCTTATGTTGCTCCTTATCATCCACAAGCCAATGGTCAAGTAGAGTCCAACAATAAGAGTCTCTTGAAGATTATAAAGAGGATGTTGGGATAGAACAAGAAGGCTTGGGATTCAAAGTTAAAACTGGCTGTGTGGGTTGATAGGATCACTATGAAAAGGGAAATTGGAAAATCCCCATTCGAATTAGTGTATGGAGCACAAGCCAGGATGCCTCTGCAGAATTTGTTACCAGTCTACAAGTTTGTCTTACAGGAAGATTTGGAAGTTCTTGAACCCATGGAAGGTAGAATGGAGCAACTTGTTGAACTTGATGAAGTAAGGATGGAGGCCCAAAGTCAAAACATGAAGTTACAGGCACAGATGAAGTATCTATTTGACAAGAAGGCAAAGAATAGAAAATTTGAAGAAAATGATTTGGTGCTGATGTGGAATGCAAGGTGTCAGGAGAAAGGCAAGCATGGTAAGTTTGAGGATTTGTGGTTGGGACCTTTTGTTGTTGTTGGAAAGAAGGGTGAAGACTCATATTATCTACAGAACATGGCTGGTGAAGATTAGGAATTGCCTGTCCATGGGAAATTCTTGAAGCTTTTCTTCTCTTGAGCAACACAGAGGATTGAGGGTTGCCAGTGCATGGACAACTCTTGTGTATCCTCTTAAAAATTATTTTCCATGCACAATAGTTTAGGTTTTCATCCATCTCCATTCACTCTCATTTTCCATTCATCTCCATCTTGCATTCACCTTCCATTCATTTCCATTGCCTTTCACTTCATTCTGCTCACTGGCTCATCATTTTTGTCTGGTCTGCTCACCTACAGATTTTGGATCCTTGCAATGATCTGATTATCATTCATCCCTAGATGGAGCCACTATTGGAACTATCAAAATTTGATGTTTTTCATACCCTCTGGTCCTTCCTTATGCATGTTTTTCTCATCTCGTGGTATTTTTACTTGCATTTTGCCCATTTTTCCCCATGGAATTCATCCATGTCTGCATTTTTTGCATTTTGGTCCTTGTCGGCATAGGTCTCCCATTGTCTCCCCGACCCATGTTTCTTCTATATTGACATTTTTTTACTGCAGATATGTCGGCTGAACTTTTGTATTGTTTCGACGACCGTGGAGGCTTCTATCGGCATATGTCTTGGTGGTCGGGCTAACGTCTTACCGAAGTCAAGATGTCTCCGCGACAAATTATATGGGATCCCTTTGGCGTATGTTAAGATCTGCGGCGGGAGGCCTGGGTGAGTATCATTTGTCTCACCAACGATGCAAAGCTTTCTTCCAAATGACTTTTGGTGAGAAATAGACTTATTGGGGTATGGTCATAGCGAAAAGGTCGGGTCTTGCTGACAGTGTTTAACGAATAGATTTCTTTCGACATGAGTTCACTCTGGTCTCACCGATTGGTGGCGGAAGAATATGAGCATATAGAGTGTAGAGTTAGTACGTAAAAGATCTTGGTGAGGAATGAGCCTTGGTCTCCACTTGATGGAAGGAAACAAAAGGATGTCGGTGTGAGATTGGAACTCTCTTGGCGATATAGTGTAGTCCTAATGCTTTTGATGTAGCCTGATAAATTCTATGGGACCTCTCCCCGAATTTGAAATAATCTCCGTAGAGCCATACATATGATAGGTGGGAAGCATGGTAAATCCATAAGTCGGTGAGCATATAGTTTGATCATGAAGCTCTTGATGAAACATATTGAACTCTCTATGACGTCTCCCCAACGGTCGACAGTCACAGCGAAAGCAGAATACACATGGGATGATAGCATTTGAATTGCCTTCGGCATGACTATCTGTTGTGTCTTGCTGACTGTTCATAGGTGATAACAAAATTTTAAACATCAGGGCCGACATGTATCTGCTTGGTTGACCTTTGCTTTCGAAGCAGTTGGAGCTACGTTTTGTCTTTGAGCCAACATATGATCTCAATTTAATATTTTATTCAAATGCTTGTGTATAAATGGGCATTTTGGCAATTGTAATAGGGACCAGTTATGAATTATTCGATACAATAGGTAAATTGTATGGATACAGAATAGTAAATTTATCAAATCAGAGGCTATGATGCATGTTCTATGATGGAGGTATTTATGAATGTCAATTGATGTTGATGCACATGTCTGGTATCAGTTATTTGTTGAATTTAATAAAAGAATTGCTAAGTTGTCTCCAAGATGGATTCTTTCTAATTTTTTAAATTGATATGACAAGTTTGTATTCAATTTATTAGTGCACATTTGTTGTACTTGTGTGATCGATTGATTGGTTCTTTCAAGTAAAGACTAAATCCTTTTAGTTAATCACAGTAATCAGTGAGATTCAATTGGATTATTCAAGTAGAGCTTAGTAATCACATTCTTGCATGTTTATACAAGTTGTAAACATAATATATGCTAGATAATTTGAATTTTCTCAAAGAAGTGTTGCTCATCTTGATCTCATTTGACTCTGCATACCCAATAAGGCACTAGTCTCTGCACTTCATTATTTGAACTTATTCAGTTTTCTTTACATCTATTAGTCAAGCATTCATTTTAGGATTCAGATCAGAATATTGTTACTGTTTTCAAGTTGGATTTCATTTTGTTCACCTCCCATTGCCATTGTGAACAAATTGCTTTAAGAAGATAATCATGAGTTAAGCCTGCATTGTTCAAGAGAGGTACACCTACCCAGGTTTTGTAGCACCTAAAGAGTAGAAGGTTGAATTCTTTGACCTTGTCTGTTACCCTAAAGTGTATCAAGAGATTGGAAATCCCTTGAGGCATTCAAATTCTCGCATTTTGAGAGCTAACAGAATCCTTCGAGTTCTTGGGTATGCAATACCAAAATTTCCAACCAAAATGTTGCAACTAGTGAGACCTTTGGCTTTAAGACTAGAGCAGGGTCATACACACAATTTTGGAGATTGGTTCTTCCTCCCGGAAGTTACAATAATAAGAGTTTATGGATGCCCTATTGCTCCACACATACTACCAAAATTTGTGCCCCTCAAATTAGCAATTCTTGAATTTATGTGGAAAATGATGTGGATGGAGAAAGATGTAATGCACAAGTAGAAGAAAGGAACTTTCCTGCCAAACCAAACCAAGTGTGAAGATTGGGCTATAGGCTCAAACACACTAGAGGAGTTACAATATTATTTGAAGACAATATATGCATTGAAATATGGAGAAGAAAGAGCCTTTGACCCTGAAAATCATATGAACAACATAAGGCACAATCTTCTTACCAAAATGACAGTGCCACACCAAGTGGATTTTGAAGATGTCATAAGGAACTGCATTATTTATAATGATGTATTTAGTAGAAGGAAAAAATGGGAATATATGAAGAATCTTGAAGAAAGGACAAAGCGGGGGTCCAAGGATTTCCTAGGATACTTTGTTGAGGAAAAGGACCCCATCAAGAGGATAGAATTGATAATTGGTAGATTTAAAGAATTGTACAGAAAGAAGGGAGCATATCTCAAAGAACATCATAGTGGTGCAACTGTAGAGCATACCCCAGGTGAAACCTCTAAGCCTCCCATGGAGCAGTTACCTCCCAAAAGACAAAAGACAGGAAGTATTGAATAGTTAGTACCTTATGAGGATACTGAAGAGGTGAGTGATACTAAGCAAGTGGCTATAGTACTGCAGTCATTGAATGGTGATATTAAAGTTGATCAGTACATCCTTGAGACCAGTGCCCATAAACATGAGGAAAGGATGGGTGATGTACAAAAAACAAGTACAAAGGTACATGAAGATGAAAGGAAAATTGCAGCCAGGAGATTCATAGAAGATGATGAATTCATTAAGACTCCTGAGTTTAAGGATTTTTGGATGAAGATGAAGATAAAATAATTTCAAGAGAGGATGGAATCGACTCAAACAAGAATTGAAGAATCAAAGAAAAATGAAATGGTAGCACAGACTTTCCAGGAATTAAGAGTTGACAACATTGACATTATCCCTCAGAAGGCTAGAGAAATGGTCTTGAAGAGAAATATGCTCATTTTCCCTGGCTTGGAATTAAAGAAAATGTTTATGCTTGATCAAGTGTGGGCTTAGGAAGATCCAATGCTAGTTGTAGAATTTGACTCCAATGAAGGTGTGAGTGGAATTGGGTATAACCCAAAGATTGAAACCCTGGCCATATGGATCGAACAAAAAAATACACAAAATCCAAAATTATTGGATGTAATTCAAGGGATGAAAGGAGCAGCGATGGTAAGGAAAATACAAGATACCACCCCTTTGGAGACAACCACAATGACCATGCATTCATCCATGTTCACTCAAGCAACTGTTAAGGGATTAGAAGACATATTGAAGGAGTATGAAAAGGAACAAAGTTTCCTAAATGATGAAGTTAATAAACTATTCATGGAGAATGTCAAATTGAAAGAACAATTAAGAGGAGAAGGACCCTCACAAAGAAAGGAGATGGTGTTATACAAGCCTCCTATTGCTCTAATGGATATTGTGAAGAAGATTTCTACAGAATAGGTAAAAAATCCACTTCCAAAGAAGGAAGTGGATGATGTAAAGAAGGCCAACAATCAAACCCAAGATGAAGTGAAAAGATGAATTTGTGAAGTTATGAAAAATATTCTTGACCACAAGATAAAATCAGTTATGGATAAACTAGAGAATGTGCATGATAGTTATAAAACACTTCAGCAGGAAATGGATCAAATAAAGACACATATGCTTGTATTAGATCCTTTGTTCAAAATGTGGTAGCCTATTCACCACACTTTGGCTAAGTTATACAAATATCTACAAAGAAGTCTTGATGCACCCACAACATCAAAGCCAACTGAACAAACTGTGAAGATGATTATTGATGAATTTCAATATGTACAAGGGTTTGATAAAAATATTGTAACACAAATGGATTTATTCCATACCTACAAATAGTGGTATATACCTAAAATCGTGAGAGATGGTGATCAGTTGGAGGACTTGGATAAGTGGAAGAAAGAATTTATTCAGGTTGTTCATAAGTGTGTAACTCATATACAGAAGGATGATGATACCAATTTTCCCAAGATAAATCAGATCATGGATGGGTTGATTGTTCTTGATGTGGGATACCTAAATTTTGTCAATGATACAAAGGCATTAATAGATAGTCGATGGAAAACTCATCTTGCAAGCATGCAAAAGATCTAGGAATATAAGTGGAAGGAAAAGTATTTGGTTTCAGAAGAATAGGACACAGAGGCAAGAGCATTTGGACGTTCATCATGGAGAGGAATAATTTTCCAAATCAGTGATCATGAATATTCTACGTTGAATAATGGAACCATATGTCAAAATTTCTTAAGTCTTGTTATTTCTTTAATTATGCTAATTAAATAGTTGTTAGTAAAATAAGTAGTTATGAAAGGTCATTTCTTTCTGTAAAAGGGTTGTAGTTTGTTCCTTCCTATATAAATATGAAACCAAGGCCTAGTTTTAAATTATCATCATCATATATCATTTCCATTTTCAAGACTTATGTTATTAATAAATATCAATTGAAGCAATATAATGGAGAACATCTTATTATCAGAGATTCTCCATGACTGTGTTATCATTCTTTATTTTTCTTATGGTTGCCATACTTATTTCTTCTTATATTTGAATGAATATTAGTTATTGAGCCTCAATACTATACTTATGTGAATGAATATGCTAATACAATAAAGCATTTATTGTGGATGTTGGTAGAGCTGCTAATTTTTTTGAAAATTTGAGCTTATTTTTCCTTGTTACATGTTCAACATAAAAATGGAAACTATTTAAAAATAATAAAGTTAACAAATTTGCTTATTTAAATAATTGTGAGTTACGTGCATTAATATTTTATTGACTTTTGTGTCTTCACAAACATATGTTGATACAAAATGAATGTTGAAGCATCCAAGTAATCCTAATTTTTCTCACCAACAATCTCATACCAAAGACTGAACACCCCATGGGCATTGCAATAGGTAATAATTAAGGATATGATGATGATGATATATTCCTTGTAATTGTATATTCTATAAAACATCCCTTTATTTCTATGAATAGTGTATATATTCCTTTTGTACTTGTAAATATTCTTAATGGTTATGTCTATTAAATAACAAAAATTTGAATAAAAAAATGCTTCACCCTTTTGGTATGAGTATGTGGAATTATTGTTTCATGGTACATTACAGTTGTTTACATTTCTACTTACTAGTTCTTCAAATCTTCATTTCTATGTATATATAAAATTGTATGTGCTCTTATCTCAAATGACATAAAATACACATCGTAATCAAGGTTTTCAATTTCAGCATCATCATTGTTCACACTTTCATATCATGTCTATAGACTACCTTTTTTTATACAAGGATTGCTATAAAACACAATTTTGACAACGTAGTTTAGAAAACATCAGTCCACACTCATTTATTATTCTTTGGTTTTCTTCCCTTAAGAACATCCTTAGGGAGACCTTGTTCTTCCCTCTTCTTTCGCGCAGGAGTATGTTTTAAGAAGGGGTAATCAATCAATAACTCATCCCCAATGGTAAGGTCCATAATAGCCTCAACCATTATCAATTTATCAACCTCTCTTTCCATATCTCCATCTTTATCTTTTATAACCTCAAAAAATTGAAAATTTGGTCTTACATTAGGGTCCCTTCCCTTACTACTATTTATAAATCTTGCAATATTTTTGTGTGTGTATGCACATCCATCTATATACATAAGATGACCTCTATTCATTTATTTTCCACTTTCCAATTGGAGACGATGTGTATACATATTCGAATTTAGACCATATGCTGACATCCTAGGCTTATATTCTACTAGCCTTCTCCATTCACCACTGTAATATGATGGACCATAATATGGCATTAATCTCCTAGTGGTTTGTTCTAAATTGTTTCTATGTTTGGATCCCACATGTACATTTTGGACAATAAAGAGGCCTAGATTCACTCCATGAATATTGGAGGGTCGTATCATGTAGCTATATCCCCAAAATTGAAACACCTCGTACACTCTAGATAGTTGTTGATCACTAGGCCGAGCGCAATATAACACCTCGATAAATCAAATGTCTCTTTGTAAATTGATTCAAACCTCAAAGTCATCATCCCCATCACATCTTCATTCCTCATAGGGTATGTAGTCCACCTTTCTTTACAGAAAAATTATGCATCTTCACACTAGTTCTTGTTATGTTACTTGTTTTCATCAATTCCTCATCTTCCAAGTTGGTATATTGACACATATTTTTGTTAGATGTATCATCTAATAAATGATCATTTCCCTATAGGTTGGAATTCGATGATCTAGGAAACTTTAAACCAAGAACTTTATCCTACAAGTATCCATTAAGAAAAAATTAGTTATTTAAATAATATAAAACAATGTTTAAATGAAGTATACATGTTATTTATATCAAATTGGAAAATTCCTCACCATAATTCCTATTGAATTTGAATCGATTGTAGGAGGAATACTACTAACTAGAAGCTCATCATATATGTAATGTCTTTGTACAATCGCCATTTGAATTGTTTCTTTTCCCATACATACGTGCACATCCACAAACAACAATTCTTTCAAAGTATCTATCCCATGTACTATAGTCCCTGACCTACCTCTTCTTCAAGCAGAACCATTTGTTGTGGGGTTCAAGTAGTGATCCATTGGTCATATCCTCTTCCACCCAATCGTTGTCTATGTGTGGATTTAATAGTTTTAGGTCCACGCCCACGTGACATATCTTGTTCTTTTTCTAGTTGAACACTGAGGCTCTGCATTTGCTCAAATCTCCATCTAAAATTATCAACAACATGCATTAATTTATGTCAAGATTGCATAATACATTATAAATTTCAATAATACTATGAAAAAAGATGGATGTATCACAAAATTCCATCAGATCATTTTTTCCTAAGTTAAGTCATAAACACCTTCCTCCTTTGGTTGAGGTTTCTTTCTCTTCTTACCTCTATTGTATCTACAGATTTTGTTGTCTCATCTATTTCCATGGCCTCCTTTGTGAATAAAAATGCCACCATAGAATCTTTCACCACACTACCATTGAGAAGGAAAAAGAAACTTGTGGGACCGCGGTAAAAACCGCTCTATCGCATCGAGTTGATGAAGGAGCCACAGGACAGTGGTGGTTTCCGCACTACCATACGCCAATGGTAGAAGACTTGTGGGATTGTGGGAGTCACTACAACACCGCTAGGAATAGAAGAAAGACTCTTGTGCCACCACAGAAGCTATCACTGCACTACCACCGAGAAGGATGAAGCATCTTGTGGGACCACGGTAAAAACTACTCTACCGCACTGAGCTGATGAAGGAGCCATGGGACAACAGTGGTAACAAAAACAAGGTAGGAGTTGAAACTATTTCCAACACTATGGGTCCTTTGATACACAACAATGAAAATAGTCACTATACAACAATAATAGGTGCTAAATTAGGCGCACTTGACACCACCTTATATGTCCCAAATAGATTACATTAACGGCCAAAATTCGGTGCTAAAGTTGGTGTTAACTAATGCTGACTAAAGCGTGAGTAATGAATAAAAATTTAAAATTTAAAACTTTCCTGCATGAAGGAAGAAATCAGACGACAAAAAAGGGAAAAATGTCGTGCGAAGGAAGAGAGCAGGGTGCTACCAACAACTAATGAATGAATGAGATATTTTAATGACATCCACGATACCAAGCGGCCTAAGGGACCAAGAACCAAAAAGCTAAGGAATCTCCAAACTATTTTCCATGTTGGACCTTCTTTTATGAATTTTGACCAAAAAACTAGTTGTCTTGCTGATCTTCTCCTCCTCAAATAACTCATGCAGATTGTTAGCCTTTAAGTTGAATTTTTGTAAGAAATTCGATTTAGTTTGTGACACCATAGGTAAGGTTACATTTTTTTTTCTTACTTGAATTCTTGATTGTTTACTTCTCTTTGTATTGCATTTGAATTCTTGATTGTTTACTAGTTTGTGGCCTAACCAGTCCAGGCAACCTCTAAATTGTCCAATCGTTATAAATTGTAAAACCTTTGAGAAACCAACAAAAAAAATTACCCTACCCATTTGAGCTTTGGCTCAAAATATTATAGCACAAAGCCAGGATGCCTTTGTATTCTTTCCCTAACCTAGGTATCAAGGAAATAGTGAACTGTTTGGAAAATCTAGGAATTGGGTCGGTCACTGCTAAGCAACTGTTGAAAATAAATGCAGAAACCGCTTGGTTTTGCCCAGTCGCGCCATAGTCACTAATGCCATGAAAAATTCGTGCAAGATTTCATTATGAAAGATTTTTCATGATAAGGTTATCAACACTAAGCAAACCCGACGAACATATTTTCCCACAAACCAAAAATTTCATACCACAAACTGAACGAAAACTTTCATACCTAACAGTGTGTACTTTGTTTACCTCCACAGACTAGACGAAAATAATTTTCCATAGGTCACTCCCCAAAATTCTTAAGCAATGGAGGGAAGTGGAGAATTGACAACAAACTCTAGCCATTAACAATGAGGTAATTCATTGTCAATTCTATAGATTTGTAAATTTTTCTTACCTGCTTTGAATTTTACTTTTTATTTTTTATTTCTAAATTTAAAAGAAAAAATATATATGCATATAGGGACATGAGGACTGACAAAGCATAAAGAGGAATTGGCTTTCTCGACAGGTTAGAGGTATGAACAAATTGGTTAGTGTGGATCGACAACACTTTCTATTACATAGAAAAACAATCTATTGACGCCCCTCAAACATTGCAAACAAATCAATTGTGTCAAAGGGAATCAATTGATTCCCCAACCAGTCCTAGATCAAGCAGAAGATCCAAGAGGAAATCAGTGATAGTAAACTCTAAGAATGTGGAACAGGGAGCAGAGAATTCCACTCCTAGGGCACAGAGTTCCAACACGCCATGATATCAATCTTGCATTGGTAACTACAATACGAAGATAGAATATGAGATGGTTTCAAGGGAAGTTTGAATGATGGATGTTGGGAAAATGTTTTTGAATAGGTTTAAGGATTCATGCCTTCAATGGTTCAAAGACCATCTACATTTTCCATTCTCAAAGATACCCATGCACCTAAAAAAAGTAGTTATCCATGACATGGAGACTGATTTTGGCACAGGTTAGTCTATAAAGAAGATAAAGCTATGAATGTCTCAAAATTGCAAGAGATTTTAGTGCAACCAAACAAAGAAGATAAAAAAAACCCCTCCTGAGCTAAGGCAGAAAAAAGGCCAATTAATGTAAGTGTGAAAGTATGGAGAGAGCTTGTAAAAGAAGCATATGAGAATTCTGATGTACAGAGGAAGTCTGGTGAGGAGAGTACGCAGGTATTTGAATTTTATCATAAGATTATATCAAATTTATTAAACGATATTTAATTTTGATTTGTGCATAGTTAAATTGAGTTAGTATATGTTTCTGGACAAGGCCTTCAAGGATAGGCTTGAGAAACTTTGTGTCACGCATCGCAGTGGCTAGAAAGGTTTACAGGCCTTGATTTGTATATTTGTAAGTATATTGAATATGTTAAATGATTTTTTTTTATTTCGTTGGAAAAAGTAAATGATTGCATATTAATTAGTTTAACTAGTTCATATGACATGTTTTGACAGGAGGAGAAATATGATCACCATCCAAAGCAATTTGACAATAATATGTTACAAAACAAAAAGTGAAATGATTTTGTAATCTAGATGGAGAACAAGGTATCAATAGTTGAGTTTCAATAACTTAGTAAAATATTGTTGTGTTAATATGTCAATTTGCATCTCTTGTGTTGAGTTGTTTATTGATGCATAGGATGAGTAAATAGAGCTCAAATCTTATGATTACAAGATGACCATTTATGTGCATGAATAAATAGTAGAAGGGATAATAGATGAACTCAATTCCATTTGACTTTATGCCTCTTGGCGAGACATTCCCTCTTGAATCTCTAATATCGGGGTGCCTGAGACTTCCCTGTAGCTTTTACCTTTCGTTGCCGCCTTTCCTCTTCACTATCAGGCTCGTCTCCTTTTTCCTTATTTGCATTTTTGGCTTCAACTTCTAATTCATCCCATGTTTTACCTTCCTCCTCTTCAGAATCTTCTTCTTCTTCTTTGTCCTCCTCTAACTCTACAAGAGATTCATCTTCTGAACCTTCCTTATCTGATTTTGATTTCTCTTCTACATTAGAGGTTTCGTATCCTTGATCTGACTCTTCTTCCTAAAATATCAAAATCAAAGTCACTACTTCCATATTCAAAATTCCAACCATCATCTTCAATAAATTTATACGGATCATTAGTATTACTCTTCAAAGAAATTTCTACCAATTCCAAGTTCATTCTGCTTTCATAATACTTTATAATCCATGAGTTCAACCATTTCCTTGATGACATCAAGAAAATATTGAGGAATGGGGTACATGCAGAGTACATCCCACTTGAAGTCTTTGAAAACAATAGCCATATCAAATGCCTTTTTCCCAATTCCTACTCTCTCAAGGTTAACAATCTCAATCTCACTAATAGCAATTACTAAGAAAGGTAATTCCACCAACTCTAACAAATATTTTACCGTAAGAACAATAAAAGTAGAGGCTTTGAAAGGAACTCCATGAAAACCAAGCTCTCTAAATGGTATATCAAACTCTAGTTCAAAATATTTTAGATGAGGCTGCTCCCATATAAGCTCTCTTACTCGCTTGACAAATCCTTGAAACTCTCTATTGATTTTATTTTTCCTGTCCCTCTCTTGTTGTCCTTCCTCAATTTCATCAGGATCATACATTGACCTTCTTTACCCTCCTAAAGTTTGGACCACATCCATTACCTCCATAATAAAACTTGACATCCTTAGTCTTCTTGGTTCCCACACCTTGAT